>JBAMJR010000214.1:0-42500 GCA_038501785.1 Myoxocephalus aenaeus
ACCCAGAGCTCTCAGTCTGCTGCTCACGGGCTGCTTCTCGTCACTAAATATGAATATGATTCATATGACTGTCATCAACCAGTAGCAGTACTTGTATGTGCAGCTGGCGGCTGATTTGAGCTTTTTAAAACACGTGTTGTTCAATTCATCATCATTAACTGATCACGTATTTTTTTTTTTATGTAGTAAAAAGTACAAATGCGTCTCATCTGTAGTGAATTACAAGTATAAACCAGTGCAATACTCAGTCCCTTTGGAATTAGACCCATAACGTGTGTTATTATTAAATGAACGCACGTGCAGCTGTCACAGCTTAGTGCTGGTGGAGGTCATTTAGAAACAGCGCTGCTGGTACATAGTTTGACCACTAGAGAGCACTGTCTTCGGTGGATAATATGGCCGAAAAATACAATTCTGATTGCAAAGATATTTTTACATTTATTGAAGTGTGTTTTCAGCCGGTGTGTCCTGAGGGATGGAAACAAGAAACAGCTGTACAGATGTGATCAGTCCAGCTGATCAACCTGATGCAGCTGCTGACCATCAGATCATTCAGATGCTCATCTCTGATATGAGTGACCATTTCATTGTCTCTACTTTCCATAAGAGCTCAGAGGACTTTCTCTTTCCACTCAGGGATTCAGATCCGTGTGGTCTCAATCCTGCTGGATGCCTTCATGGGAGGTGGTCTAGTCTCTAATGGTTCACTGATCCACACATTTAAATAGTGTGAGGTCTGTAAATCCTGTTTGTGCCACAAAGCCATTCATCCTTTTTTACTTAAACAGAAGTGATGGGACCAAACCCACCGTCCTGAACGCCACGAGTTAGAGAGTTATGGACAAACTTTCCTCTTTATGATTCTATCATGGGGAATGGTTTGACATGCTCTCAATCAAATGCAGTCAAGCCCCCGCCCACAACAACAAACAGCTCGTAACCAGGATGTAAATACTGAACATTGTAAATGTGTTTTTAAATGTTTTGGATACACATATTGTGTTTCAGTGAGAATTACAGCATGTAAACATCACGCTCTCTTTAATATATTTCATATTTAATACCAAAGTAAACGCATTAAGTAGTAAGTACCTTCCACTGCTGAGATCCATGTTGATTATATATAATATATCATGAATAGAAGCAACAATGGACAAGGTTTATGATGCGTTGCTGTGATACATGTCGAGGTTCTCTGAACCTCAAACGTCCCAAGAGCTGTACGTTATACTTTAAGGTACATCGTGGAAATGTTTACTGTTTATCTCCAAAATGATGAATAACTGAGCTAAACACCTCACTGCAAGAGGGGCGGGGTTTAGTCCCCAGGCTGGACGGCCTTCTGTGGCGTTTACACGTTCTCCCCGTGGCAGCGTGGGTTCCCTCCCACGTTCTCCCCGTGGCAGCGTGGGTTCCCTCCACGTTCTCCCCGTGGCAGCGTGGGTTCCCTCCACGTTCTCCCCCGTGGCAGCGTGGGTTCCCTCCACATTCTCCCTATGTCAGCGTGGGTTCCCTCTAGGTTCTCCCCGTGGCAGCGTGGGTTCCTCCCACATTCTCCCCGTGGCAGCGTGGGTTCCCTCCACATTCTCCCTATGGCAGCGTGGGTTCCCTCCACGTTCTCCCCGTGGCAGCGTGGGTTCCCTCCACGTTCTCCCTATGTCAGCGTGGGTTCCCCTCCACATTCTCTCCTATGTCAGCGTGGGTTCCCTCTAGGTTCTCCCCGTCGGCAGCGTGGGTTCCCTCCACATTCTCCCCGTGGCAGCGTGGGTTCCCTCCACATTCTCCCTATGTCAGCGTGGGTTCCCTCCACGTTTGCCCTGTGGCAGTGTGGGTTCCCTCCACGTTCTCCCTATGTCAGCGTGGGTTCCCTCCAGGTTCTCCCTATGGCAGCGTGGGTTCCCTCCATGTTCTCCATGTGGCAGCATGGGTTCCCTCCAGGTTCTCCCCGTGGCAGCGTCGGTTCCCTCCAGGTTCTCCCCCGTGGCAACGTGGGTTCCCTCTGCATTCTCCCCATGTTAGCATGGGTTCCCTCCACGTTCTCCCCGTGGCAGCGTGGGTTCCCTCCACGTTCTCCATGTGGCAGCGTGGGTTCCCTCCACGTTCTCCCCATAGCAGCGTGGGTTCCCTCCACGTTCCTCCCCCGTAACAGCGTGGGTTCCCTCCACGTTCTACCCGTGGCAGCGTGGGTTCCCTCCACGTTCTCCCCATGGCAGCGTGGGTTCCCTCCACGTTTGCCCTGTGGCAGTGTGGGTTCCCTCCACGTTCTCCCCGTGGCAGTGTGGGTTCCCTCCACTTCTCCCCGTGGCAGCGTGGGTTCCCTCCCCGTTCTCCCCCGTGGGCAGCGTGGGTTCCCTCCACGTTCTCCCCATGGCAGCGTGGGTTCCCTCCACGTTCTCCCTATGGCAGCGTGGGTTCCCTCCACGTTCTCCATGTGGCAGCGTGGGTTCCCTCCAGGTTCTCCCCGTGGCAGCGTGGGTTCCCTCCACGTTCTCCCCATAGCAGCGTGGGTTCCCTCCACGTTCTCCCCGTGGCAGCGTGGGTTCCCTCCACGTTCTCCCCATAGCAGCGTGGGTTCCCTCCCACGTTCTCCCCGTGGCAGCGTGGGTTCCCTCCACATTCTCCCTATGTCAGCGTGGGTTCCCTCCCACGTTTGCCCTGTGGCAGTGTGGGTTCCCTCCACGTTCTCCCTATGTCAGCGTGGGTTCCCTCCAGGTTCTCCCTATGGCAGCGTGGGTTCCCTCCATGTTCTCCATGTGGCAGGCATGGGTTCCCTCCAGGTTCTCCCCTATGTCAGCGTGGGTTCCCTCCACGTTCTCCCCCATGGCAGCGTGGGTTCCCTCCTACGTTCTCCCCGTGGCAGTATGGGTTCCCTCCACGATCTTCCTATGGCAGTGTGGGTTCCCTCCACGTTCTCCCCGTGGCTGTTTGGGGTTCCCTCCACGTTCTCCCCCGTGGCAATGTGGGTTCCCTCCACGTTCTCCCCATGTTAGCGTGGGTTCCCTCCACGTTCTCCCCATGTTAGCATGGGTTCCCTCCACGTTCTCCCCATGCAGCGTGGGTTCCCTCCACGTTCTCCCTATGGCAGCATGGGTTCCCTCCACGTTCTCCCCGTGGCAGCGTGGGTTCCCTCCACGTTCTCCCTATGTTATCGAAGGTTCCCTCCACGTTCTCCCTATGTTATCGTGGGTTCCCTCCACGTTCTCCATGTGGCAGCGTGGGTTCCCTCCACGTTCTCCCCTATGGCAGCGTGGGTTCCCTCCACGTTCTCCATGTGGCAGTGTGGGTTCCCTCCACGTTCTCCATGTGGCAGCGTGGGTTCCCTCCACGTTCTCCCCGTGGCAGCATGGGTTCCCTCCACGTTCTCCCTGTGGCAGCGTGGGTTCCCTCCACATTCTCACGGTGGCAGTGTGGGTTCCCTCCACGTTCTCCCCATGGCAGTGTGGGTTCCCTCCAAGTTCTCCCCATGGCAGCGTGGGTTCCCTCCACATTCTCCCCATGGCTGCGTGGGTTCCCTCCAGGTTCTCCCTATGGCAGCGTGGGTTCCCTCCATGTTCTCCATGTGGCAGCGTGGGTTCCCTCCAGGTTCTCCCCGTGGCAACGTGGGTTCCCTCTGCATTCTCCCCATGTTAGCATGGGTTCCCTCCACATTCTCCCCATGGCAGCGTGGGTTCCCTCCACGTTCTCCCTATGGCAGCGTGGATTCCCTCCATGTTCTCCATGTGGCAGCGTGGGTTCCCTCCAGGTTCTCCCTATGGCAGCGTGGGTTCCTCCATGTTCTCCATGTGGCAGCGTGGGTTCCCTCCAGGTTCTCCCCGTGGCAGCGTGGGTTCCCTCCACGTTCTCCCCATGTTAGCGTGGGTTCCCTCCACGTTCTCCCCATGTTAGCATGGGTTCCCTCCACGTTCTCCCCATGGCAGCGTGGGTTCCCTCCACGTTTCTCCCTATGGCAGCATGGGTTCCCTCCACGTTCTCCCCGTGGCAGCGTGGGTTCCCTCCACGTTCTCCCTATGTTATCGAAGGTTCCCTCCACGTTCTCCCTATGTTATCGTGGGTTCCCTCCACGTTCTCCATGTGGCAGCGTGGGTTCCCTCCACGTTCCTCCCTATGGCAGCGTGGGTTCCCCTCCACGTTCTCCATGTGGCAGTGTGGGTTCCCTTCCACGTTCTCCATGTGGCAGCGTGGTTCCCTCCACGTTCTCCCCGTGGCAGCATGGGTTCCCTCCACGTTCTCCCTGTGGCAGCGTGGGTTCCCTCCACATTCTCACGGTGGCAGTGTGGTTCCCTCCACGTTCTCCCCATGGCAGTGTGGGTTCCCTCCAAGTTCTCCCCATGGCAGCGTGGGTTCCCTCCACATTCTCCCCCATGGCTGCGTGGGTTCCCTCCAGGTTCTCCCTATGGCAGCGTGGGTTCCCTCCATGTTCTCCATGTGGCAGCGTGGGTTCCCTCCAGGTTCTCCCCGTGGCAACGTGGGTTCCCTCTGCATTCTCCCCATGTTAGCATGGGTTCCCTCCACATTCTCCCATGGCAGCGTGGGTTCCCTCCACGTTCTCCCTATGGCAGCGTGGATTCCCTCCATGTTCTCCATGTGGCAGCGTGGGTTCCCTCCAGGTTCTCCCTATGGCAGCGTGGGTTCCCTCCATGTTCTCCATGTGGCAGCGTGGGTTCCCTCCAGGTTCTCCCCGTGGCAGCGTGGGTTCCCTCCACGTTCTCCCCATAGCAGCGTGGGTTCCCTCCACGTTCTCCCCGTGACAGCGTGGGTTCCCTCCACGTTCTACCCGTGGCAGCGTGGGTTCCCTCCACGTTCTCACCCATGGCAGCGTGGGTTCCCTCCACGTTTGTCCTGTGGCAGTGTGGGTTCCCTCCACGTTCTCCCCGTGGCAGCGTGGGTTCCCTCCACGTTCTCCCCGTGGCAGCGTGGGTTCCCTCCACGTTCTCCCCATGGCAGCGTGGGTTCCCTCCACGTTCTCCCTATGGCAGCGTGGGTTCCCTCCACGTTCTCCATGTGGCAGCGTGGGTTCCCTCCAGGTTCTCCCCGTGGCAGCGTGGGTTCCCTCCACGTTCTCCCCATAGCAGCGTGGGTTCCCTCCACGTTCTCCCCGTGGCAGCGTGGGTTCCCTCCACGTTCTCCCCGTGGCAGAGTGGGTTCCCTCCACGTTCTCCCCATAGCAGCGTGGGTTCCCTCCACGTTCTCCCCGTGGCAGCGTGGGTTCCCTCCACGTTCTCCCCATGGCAGCGTGGGTTCCCTCCACGTTTGCCCTGTGGCAGTGTGGGTTCCCTCCACGTTCTCCCTATGTCAGCGTGGGTTCCCTCCACGTTCTCCCCATGGCAGCGTGGGTTCCCTCCTACGTTCTCCCCGTGGCAGTATGGGTTCCCTCCACGATCTTCCTATGGCAGTGTGGGTTCCCTCCACGTTCTCCCCGTGGCTGTTTGGGTTCCCTCCACGTTCTCCCCGTGGCAATGTGGGTTCCCTCCACGTTCTCCCCATGTTAGAGTGGGTTCCCTCCACGTTCTCCCCATGTTAGCATGGGTTCCCTCCACGTTCTCCCCATGGCAGCGTGGGTTCCCTCCACGTTCTCCCTATGGCAGCATGGGTTCCCTCCACGTTGTCCCCGTGGCAGCGTGGGTTCCCTCCACGTTCTCCCTATGTTATCGAAGGTTCCCTCCACGTTCTCCCTATGTTATCGTGGGTTCCCTCCACGTTCTCCATGTTGCAGCGTGGGTTCCCTCCACGTTCTCCCCATGGCAGCGTGGGTTCCCTCCACGTTCTCCCCGTGGCAGCGTGGGTTCCCTCCACATTCTCCCTATGTCAGCGTGGGTTCCCTCCACGTTCTCCCCATGGCAGCGTGGGTTCCCTCCACGTTCTCCATGTGGCAGCGTGGGTTCCCTCCAGGTTCTCCCCGTGGCAGCGTGGGTTCCCTCCACATTCTCCCTATGTTAGCGTGGGTTCCCTCCACGTTCTCCCCATAGCAGCGTGGGTTCCCTCCACGTTCTCCCCGTGGCAGCGTGGGTTCCCTCCACCTTCTCCCCGTGGCAGCGTGGGTTCCCCTCCACGTTCTCCCCATGGCAGCGTGGGTTCCCTCCACGTTCTCCCTGTGGCAGTATGGGTTCCCTCCACGATCTTCCTATGGCAGTGTGGGTTCCCTCCACGTTCTCCCCGTGGCTGTGTGGGTTCCCTCCACGTTCTCCCCGTGGCAATGTGGGTTCCCTCCACGTTCTCCCCCATGTTAGCGTGGGTTCCCTCCACGTTCTCCCCATGTTAGCATGGGTTCCCTCCACGTTCTCCCCATGGCAGCGTGGGTTCCCTCCACGTTCTCCCTATGGCAGCATGGGTTCCCTCCACGTTCTCCCCGTGGCAGCGTGGGTTCCCTCCACGTTCTCCCTATGTTATCGAAGGTTCCCTCCACGTTCTCCCCATGTTATCGTGGGTTCCCTCCACCTTCTCCATGTGGCAGCGTGGGTTCCCTCCACGTTCTCCCCGTGGCAGCGTGGGTTCCCTCCACATTCTCCCTATGTCAGCGTGGGTTCCCTCCACGTTCTCCCCATGGCAGCGTGGGTTCCCTCCACGTTCTCCATGTGGCAGCGTGGGTTCCCTCCACATTCTCCGCGTGGCAGCGCTGGTTCCCTCTAGGTTCTCCCTATGGCAGCGTGGGTTCCCTCCACGTTCTCCATGTGGCAGCGTGGGTTCCCTCCACGTTCTCCCTATGTCAGCGTGGGTTCCCTCCACATTCTCCCCATGGCAGCGTGGGTTCCCTCCACGTTCTCACGGTGGCTGTGTGGGTTCCCTCCACGTTCTCCCTATGTCAGCGTGGGTTCCCTCCACATTCTCCCCATGGCAGCGTGGGTTCCCTCCACGTTCTCCCCATCGCAGCGTGGGTTCCCTCCACGTTCTCACCATCGCAGCGTGGGTTCCCTCCACGTTCTCCCCATGGCAGCGTGGGTTCCCTCCAGGTTCTCCCTATGGCAGCGTGGGTTCCCTCCACGTTAAGAGGAAAGTTGATGAAAAATATAAAACGTGCTAAAACAGATCATGAATGAACCGTAAAAAACTATAATATGAGCGATGTTAAGATCTAAATGCATAAAGATACTTGAGCATGACAGCTTTTTGCTGACTATATGGATAATATTACTCAAAGTCAACTGCTCTGGAAAATCACCTTTTTTCCAGAGCTTTCAAACAACATCTCACAGCCTTCATACCTTCAGTTTATTTAATGCTCTCATTTTAAAGACCGGATACGGCGCAGTGAGATGGAGTGATGACAGTGGCGTGAACGGTAGAGCTTTACTGTCCAGTGAGAGCTGGATGTTTGACTTCAATCCCATCTCTGTAAATAACACAGAACACACACACACACACACACACACACACACACACACACACACACACACACACACACACACACACACACACACACACACCTCAGTAATCTTTCAGTCCTCTTTGTTTTGCAGGCGCCGCCCTTCTCTCCTCATCTTCGTCGGCCTTCATCCTCCAGCCGCCGACGTCGGTGGAACGTTCCAATCCCCTCTAATATTTAGGTTAATCTGATTATGAAAGTTTCCTCCGAGACTCTTCTTCATCGATGACGGCCAAGATGGAGACTCCTTTCTACCACGACGATTCCCCCGCCGCCCATGGCTTCAGCCAGATTGCAGAATATGAACGTTACCCAGGAAACAAGATGCTGATGAGTAAGAAGGCCGTGTCCATGGCGGGCGGTCACCACTTCCCCAGCGGCGGCGCAGCGGGAGGAAGGGTCGGGAACCACCACCATGCCGGCAACAGCTCTTTAATGACGTCAGCGGCAGACATGAACCTGCTGAAGCTGGCGTCCCCCGACCTGGAGCACCTCATCATCCAGTCCAACCAGGGCCTGGTGACCAGCAGCCCCGGGCCCAACCCTGGCAACCCCTTCCTCTACCGCAACCAGGCCACCAACGAGCAAGAAGGCTTCGCCGACGGCTTCGTCAAAGCGCTCGCCGACCTCCACAAGCAGAACCAGCTGGTGGGAGGCGGTCACACGTCCCCGTCCTCCACCGCCTCCCTGCAGGCCTCCTACCAGAGGAGCCTGATGTCCGGAGACATGCCCATCTACACCAACCTGAGCAGCTACAACCCGGGCCCGATGCCGTACCCCGCAGGCCCGATGGCGTACGGTAGTAGTTTAGGCCCGGCCGGCGGCGGAGCCCCTCAACCACACGGCCGAGGCCTGGACGCCCCTCAGACCGTCCCCGAGGTGCCTCACCTGCCGGGCCACCCCATGTCCCCGCCCTCCCTCTCCCCGATTGACCCGGAGACCCAGGAGCGAGTCAAAGCGGAACGCAAGAAGCTCCGCAACCGCATCGCCGCATCCAAGTGCCGTAAGCGAAAGCTGGAGCGCATATCGCGGCTGGAGGAGAAGGTGAAGGTTCTAAAGAACCAGAACTCGGACTTGGCCTCCACCGCCGCCGTGCTGCGGGGGCAGGTCACTCAGCTCAAGCAGAAGGTCATGAGTCACATCACAAACGGCTGCCAGATTGCTGTCGCCTCAGCCACCGCCAAGTCCGGAGGCCGAGGCCCCGGCGGCGAGGACTCGGGCTGCTGAGGGGGCGGGGCACCAGGAGGACGTGTACAACATACGCAGAGGTTACTTGGAGCATTTTGCCATATTGCCCTCACTCTCGGTCAGAGTGCGCAGGTCAGGACAGGCGGACATTTAACCAGTCAATCATCCGCCAGAGGGGCGGGGCTTAGAAGGGAGAGAGGAGACTGAAGGAGGACGGGCAAAGTTCTAATGGGGACAACTTGCATTTTGACGTTTGAACATTTGAAGAAGACGTTGTGTGAAAAGATATAGTTTTCCTGTACATGTTAATGACAATATTCATTTATTTAGATGTCATTACATTACAGAAAATAAACTGTACTGAAAAAGCGGAAATTATTTTCCACCACTGATATTAATTTCCTATATGTTCAAAACATTGTGTGATTACATTACCTGTTAACATGTTTTTCTACATTGTGAAGATGATCTTTACTTGAATATATTGACACATCTGTTCTTACAGTAACTTTTACTTAATATTTTGACACGTTAAAGCTCAACTGTGGTTGTTTAGTTTTAACTGTTTCTTAGGTTTCTTTATCTGTTATTGATGAAAGTTTTATACTTGAAAGCTGCTTTTTGTTAAGAAAATAGTTTAAAGTTCCATTGTTTTTTTTCTGGCACGACTCTTCTTTTATTTGGTTGTTGCTCGTGAAAGATTTTCTTACTTTCTTTGGATCTTTCAGGAATCAGGATGAAGACAATGTTCAATTTAAGATGTCGAAGACCTCTGTAAAATCTGATTATTGTTTTTCTTTCCAACTCGTGGAATATAATCATGAACGAGGGAGGCAATATAATATAAAAAATATAACAGCAGATTGAAAAAAGAAATTGTTAAACAGTTTCTTGACTGATTGTTGATATTAATAATTCCTACAGCAACAGAAATATGACTGAAGAACAATTTAAATCAACAATGTCAGATAAAGTCTATCATGTCTCCTTCATTCTTGTTTCAAAGCAGTATTGTGCAAATAAGATATGACCATTGAATTATATCTATCATTGTGATAATGATTTCCCGGTTGTTGTTGTTTTTTTTTACAAATAATAAGATGCTCTTAAAAAGCAAATCATTTGACACGGCCATTTTGTTGTCATTTTACATCACATAATTGTTCCATCCTTCTTACACATGCCCTTGTTCCCCTGGGCAGTAATGGGCTTCTACAGGCTCAATACTTTCTAAAAGGCAGAACAATAAAACTGCCGCTGGTTCTAGTGTCCAGAAAATTTGATTTTGTTTATGCAAATATGAACTCAGTAAAACCCCCAACCTTGAGCAAAGAAGGCCCAAGCCATGAGCCTACATGTGAAAACTAAATGTTGGAGGGATAATCTGCTCCTAGCTTTGCAGTTATGAAGCATAATGCATCCTCTATTGTGTACAACAGCACATCTCTCACCAACAAGTCAAATAAGCAGCCGGTCAGTGGCATGTCAGTGACGGCGTGGCGGCATGCCAGGTGCCAGGTTTATCCTTCAATCAGAGATTCTCGGCTCTGCTAGTCAAGGTCGATGTGTCCTTGGCCACACCGCACAAGACACTTAATGCCACATTGCTCCATGTTGTTTGAATGTTAGTTAGTCCTGATGGACAGGTGGTACCTTCATGGTAGCTCCTCCATCAGTGTGAATGTTAGTTAGTCCTGATGGACAGGTGGTACCTTCATGGTAGCTCCTCCATCAGTGTGAATGTTAGTCAGTCCTGATGGACAGGTGGTACCTTCATGGTAGCTCCTCCATCAGTGTGAATGTTAGTTAGTCCTGATGGACAGGTGGTACCTTCATGGTAGCTCCTCCATCAGTGTGAATGTTAGTTAGTCCTGATGGACAGGTGGTACCTTCATGGTAGCTCCTCCATCAGTGTGTGAATGTTAGTTAGTCCTGATGGACAGGTGGTACCTTCATGGTAGCTCCCCCCATCAGTGTGAATGTTAGTTAGTCCTGATGGACAGGTGGTACCTTCATGGTAGCTCCTCCATCAGTGTGAATGTTAGTGAGTCCTGATGGACAGGTGGTACCTTCATGGTAGCTCCTCCCATCAGTGTGAATGTTAGTTAGTCCTGATGGACAGGTGGTACCTTCATGGTAGCTCCTCCATCAGTGTGAATGTTAGTGAGTCCTGATGGACAGGTGGTACCTTCATGGTAGCTCCTCCCATCAGTGTGAATGTTAGTTAGTCCTGATGGACAGGTGGTACCTTCATGGTAGCTCCTCCATCAGTGTGAATGTTAGTTAGTCCTGATGGACAGGTGGTACCTTCATGGTAGCTCCTCCATCAGTGTGAATGTTAGTTAGTCCTGATGGACAGGTGGTACCTTCATGGTAGCTCCTCCATCAGTGTGTGAATGTTAGTTAGTCCTGATGGACAGGTGGTACCTTCATGGTAGCTCCTCCATCAGTGTGAATGTTAGTTAGTCCTGATGGACAGGTGGTACCTTCATGGTAGCTCCTCCATCAGTGTATGAATGTTAGTCAGTCCTGATGGACAGGTGGTACCTTCATGATAGCTCCTCCATCAGTGTGAATGTTAGTTAGTCCTGATGGACAGGTGGTACCTTCATGGTAGCTCCTCCCATCAGTGTGAATGTTAGTGAGTCCTGATGGACAGGTGGTACCTTCATGGTAGCTCCTCCATCAGTGTGAATGTTAGTTAGTCCTGATGGACAGGTGGTACCTTCATGGTAGCTCCTCCATCAGTGTGAATGTTAGTGAGTCCTGATGGACAGGTGGTACCTTCATGGTAGCTCCTCCATCAGTGTGAATGTTAGTTAGTCCTGATGGACAGGTGGTACCTTCATGGTAGCTCCTCCATCAGTGTGTGAATGGGTGTGAAAGGGTGAATGATGACATGTGTGTTAAAGAGCTTTCAGTGGTCGGAGGATTGGAGTACAGTTCATTTGTATTGGTTTGATTTTACACAGTTAATCAAAATGAAACAAGATTTCATCCACCAACTCATTGAAAATGTGTTGATCGACTAAACGTGTTATTTTACTCAAGTGAGATCTGTGAGGAATTTGTGTGAAGCATGAAAGAACCAATGTTTTGCCATATGTCAACATTATGGGAAAAAAAATCAAAAAGCAGCTCCCTTCCTCATTGATGAAGGAGCAATATTAGTTATATTAGTTTTATAGGGAGAGAGTTCTTTGAGATCGCCAAGATCCGTTCTCACATTATCATGACTTCCTGTACGAGCGCTATCGATTCTGTCGACAAGGAATCATTTATTTACGAGACCTCCTCCAGCCGCGGACATTGAACACCACACGGCCATTGCCGTCTCACAGACTGTATAGACTCTCACCCGCTGCATGCCGTGCTGTTCGTAACGTTTATTTAGCGCTTAAGAAACTTATAAATGTGTTGAAAGTTATTAGTACACCATACATATCATTATTGTAGAAAATGATTAAGGTGATCGTGATCAGAATACAGAGAATCACACACAATTTCTTTTCACTGCTTCAATTGATTGAATTTCTGATTATGAATAATACATACATGTTGATCCACCCATACACATATTCAAACTCCTAGTTATATGGTAATCTACACCTACATGAATATACACATATATTGTACATGTATTGCGCATACAGTACATATATCCTCATAAGTATATATTAATTTCTATACTACTGCCAGCAGGCACATTTAAATAAATATAATCTGATTGATTTGGGTGATGAAGCACTTTTCTCGCAGCAGGGGCGGTGTTAAGCTGCCTTCACACCAAAAACGTTGTGAATATTCGCAACGTTTTTGCTGTGAATGATTAAGGTATTGAGTTCCTCATATCGTCACCTTCCTAAAATAATGGCCTAAGTCATTTTTTGACAAAAATGATGTTCTTGCCTAAATCCTCTCCTCATGATACTGGTGGCCTCTAGTAAAATCTCCTCCATCCTCAGTTGAACATGTGATTCTACCCCTGTAGTATAACATGTCAAGAGAGTGACTTAGGACATTTTATTTTGCCTAAGTCACAAGACAATGTGACTTAGGACATTTTACTATGGTGACCAGACGTCCTCTTTTTCCCGGACATGTCCTCTTTTCAAGACCTAAAAAAAGCGTCCGGCAGGGATTCCAAAAACGTCCGGGATTTTGCTACGTCGGGGAAAATAGTTATTACCCCCTTACAAGTTTTGGAAATGGTATCTCCCTCACGTTCCACCTTCTTGCGCAAGCTCTGACTGTAGAGAGAACCTCCTCCTCTCTCTCCTCTTCCCCCCAACCCCCCCCCCCCCCCCCCCCCCCCCCGGAACAAAGTGTCCTCTTTTTCACAAACTCAAATCCGGTCACCCTACATTTTACAAGCTTTTCAAGATGCCATTTTGAAGCTAGCATTTAAGCTAGCAATTTAGTTAGCATTTTTGTCAATGAAAATCTCACTCGAACATAATATTAGTAATCATAACATACTTTTACCGTTATTACAGTATGCCTGTTGTGCCGTGTCTAGAGGCAGCTTGTGCACTATATTACATTGGTATTAGTTTTTTGTGTTTTCTGAAAAAATGACTTCGGACATTATTTTAGGAAAGGGCTTTCCTCAAACGGTTGCTCACCATTGTCTAAACCAGGAAAAACAGACTTGCACCAAAGGACGTGAACAGACGTCGACATTCTTTTGTTCACATTCTGTATCGATCTATTTATTCTCTGATCGATGAGTCATCAGGATGAAGTTTCTCTCAGTGAATCCAAACAGCAGAACTGAAGCAGTTCTTTTATACTTCACACTACTTTCATAACAGCACATGTATTCTTCATTACATTAATGTATTATTGTTAACACTAATTATAATTATTTATATTTGTATCTTGTATGTAAACATATAAAGGACCTACATGACCAGAGCTATGAGACACAACGTGAAACAGAGTCTCACTGAGGATGTTACAGGATCGTCACTATGAAATGTTGACTCAAAAACAGACTCAGTTAATGTCACTTTTTAGTAACTCAATAAATATATTTCAGAATTAATTTGGACATAACTGAGACCTAACCGGTGAAAGGGTGGACTCATCCGTCAAACTGAGTCATATGTGACACAGATCAGTCCAGAAAACCTGCAGCTTTTACCGGTTGCACAGTCAAGCTTTGGGAGTTCTTGAAGCTCTCTTCAGAAATGTTGAGCTCTTTATGCACATCTTCCAAAATCACTTAATGCAAGTTTAAGAACTTTTCTTCTTCTTACATTTAAGAGATGTCACAGAAAATGTGCAGTCTTACCCAGTGGTGTATAGTAACGAAGTAGAAATACTTCGTTACTGTACTTAAGTAGTTTTTTGGGATATCTGTACTCTACTTTACTATTTATATTTCTGTTTACTTTTACTTTTACTTCACTACATTTTGCAAAGAAAAATGATACTTTTACTCCGATACATTTCTCCTAAAACCTTCGTTACTCGCTACAAAATCAAATCTATCTTTAGAAAAAAAAAAAAAAAAACATCGGGGACTGTGGTGGAACACAGACTCCACCAAGCAGGTTTTGCGAATCACAATGTTTTGCATTTTCCCTCTGCATCCTCTAGTCCAGCGCTCCCAAACCTTTATGCGTCACGGACCGGTTACGACCTCGGAAAGACGGGAGACAACGACACCTGACGTGTGTTCGTTATGTCCAGTCTACTGACTCTACTGCTAACTAAACCTTTAGTCCAGTCTACTGACTCTACTCCTAACTAAACCTTTAGTCCAGTCTACTGACTCTACTGCTAACTAAACCTTTAGTCCAGTCTACTGACTCTACTCCTAACTAAACCTTTAGTCCAGTCTACTGACTCTACTGCTAACTAAACCTTTAGTCCAGTCTACTGACTCTACTCCTAACTAAACCTTTAGTCCAGTCTACTGACTCTACTGCTAACTAAACCTTTAGTCCAGTCTACTGACTCTACTGCTAACTAAACCTTTAGTCCAGTCTACTGACTCTACTGCTAACTAAACCTTTAGTCCAGTCTACTGCTTAACTTATAACGCGCTGCACAAAGACAGGATGTTGAAATGGAAGCAGGTTTTCATGCTTTTTTGGCGATCTCAGGATACTCTGCCTTGGTTTCCAGATCACCGACAGAGTTGTAACAGACTTACGTTTCATTTTTAGAGTAACGTAACATCTTGACATGTGTCAAGAGATTCCGTCTGAGGTTACCACAGACGGATGTATGCGGTCACTTTTCACAATAAAACATCTTTCCGGCCTTGATTTTTTTTTATTTAATTGAAATGTTTCATTCATTCTTTCTGTGGCCCGGTACCAAGAGACCCACAGACCGGTACCAAGAGACCCACAGACCGGTACCAAGAGACCCACAGACCGGTACCAAGAGACCCACGGTGGGCGGAATGAGCATACTTATAACCACACTGTTACAAGTCCTTCATAGTGTCATATTGCTTTTTGGAGAATTATGATGATAAGTTCATAGTAGATGCAAAAGTATACTTAGGTACAATATATTATGTTGAACATAATATATATGGATGGATCACAGCCAACCCAGTTATTGTATCAACACAACTCCTGGTCCTTGGTCACGGTGACCACAGCACTTAAAAGAATAAACTTCATAATTCTCAAAATTCTGACCCTTTGCTTTTTTATTAAAAGCATGTACTTGTACTTTTACTTTCAATACTTAAGTACATTTTATATCAGAAAAATACTTTTGATACTTAAGTACAGAAAATATCAGATACTTTAAGACTTTTACTCAAGTAGTATTTTAATAGGTGACTTTTACTTTTACTGGAGTAATTTTCCAGTAAGGTATCTTTACTTTTACTCAAGTACGGCTTTTGGGTACTTTATACACCACTGGTCTTACCCTGGAAAAGGTTTGAGCATCACCATCATCAATGGACTTTGGGTCAATCAAACAGGTCTTTTGACTTTATTTAACCGGCTCAAACTATTCCTGCTGATTGTGAGAAATGTGGTTGAAAGCTCCATCAAATCTTTTATATTATACTTTTTTTCAGTGACATTTCTTATTTTTTCACAGCATACATGAAGTTTCATTGTGGGTGTTGAAGAACTACAAGGTACTTCACACAATGGTGCAGCCTTTTCTGGAAGATTCACCATTACATTATTCACCAAGTAATCCAGACCAATAAAAGCCCTCTTCCTCTCACAGATCAGGGCTTTGAATGCAACATGTAACCGCTTACATTGTGGAGATGTCATGGCCAACAGACAAACCTTCCACCAGATATCTAAATGTACTGAAAAACTTTAAGCAGTTCATCCTTGAGCTTGGAAATACATAAAAAAAAATCAAATGTTGTCCACCTAGAAATGGACCGTGAGTTAAGATATATAAACATTACATTGACATAAATATTTCAGAATCAATGCTGACTAACAGACAAAGTGTCAGGAGGACGAAGCTCACTATTAAAACTACCATAATCTCAAAACTTGTATGAAGTGTATGAAATCAATACACATTAAAATACTCTTAATAAGGAACGCAGTCCAGCTTTAATATCATTATGAGTGTTTTCTTCATATTAACCCCGCACAAAAATACATTTAAATAAATGTTTTAAACCATTTGGTAGAAAACGTGTTGCGGTTTTTCCATATTCTGCTCCAGATGGAGTGACCCACTTACTGAGAGAAAACTCTGCCATTTCTGGTGACTAATACCTCCTCCACCCACACCTCAACACACTCAGAGCTGGATTGGTGTTTCTGCAGTTTTGTTGTTTCTCTGTGTGTCTCCTCCCTGATGATTCTGTTTGTTAAAAATAAAGATGTTGGTGAATAAATGAGGGATGTCAACAAACTCCAGCGCCTGTTGTTGTCGTACTTTCAGCTCTGAAATCTTCAGTCCAATGCTCACTGCTGTTTTATATCGAGGCCCATTTCCACCAGTAAAGGAAAAAATTATGAGATAGAAAATCATAATTACGAGATAGAAAGTCGAAATTATGAGATAGAAAGTCATAATTATGAGATAGAAAGTCATAATTATGAGATAAAAAGTCATAATTATAATAACCGCAGTGTAGGATATGGTATAATATTGGTAGTAGAGCCAGGAATGGTATTGGCCATCCTAATAGCGATTGGACTACTAATGAAGGTAGCGGTGGCTGTCAGGCAGAACCACGGTCCGATGTAATCACAATCCATGGAAACCTGTCGGGCGAAAAAGCACAAAGACGGGATCAAGCAAAGTCAGTAGTGTGCATTAGTGGGACATGAATTCATATGGGGGGATATGGGTTGAGGGTCGAGGGATGTTGGGCTGAAGGGATGAAGAGATGGGGTCAAGGGATGGAGGGATGAAGGGATGTAGATGAGAGGAGCATTGATGGATCACTACGTCCGGTTGGGACTGGGGGAGTGGCGACTCGTGAGCTTCATGAAGTCGGGTGCGAGTGGACATTTCCCGATATCGTCAGGGTTGGAATGGAGGTACGTGAGCTATGCAGAGGAAGACCGGCGGCCGAGAAACCTTGATGATATGGTCGGGGTTCGCTGAAGGCCGTGGACCTCAGAAGACGGGGGTCGGATGCTGGTCTGAATGACTTGCACGAGGAACAGAAAGTGAGAGGTCAAGTTTTCCGACCCGGGAACTTGTGCTGAGCTGAAACCCAAGTGGGCCTCCAGGTGAACCGTGATATGTCGGGATGATGGGACCGTCCTGCTTTCAGGATGTCTGCAACGAAGCTGTTGTCTGAATAGATGGCGAAGGTCTTGGCCCGGTCGTGCCCCCGAAGAATAATGGAGGGGGCTGCTCTGTGAATAGTGTGAATGTGCCTTTTATTGCCTGTTTCTTTCTTTATTTGATGAAGGAGGAACGCCGGGTTCCTGCAGTCCAGAAGTTTAAGCTGTGTGCTGGGGTTGAGGAAGTCGTCTAAGGGATGGACGATGTACGGAAGTTTATGGACGTTTGTCGGGGTTCGGCAGAGTGCTTCGGATAAGTGATCGAAAATGTGCGGGATGCTCTTGTGCCCGAAGGACTGACGCGTAGTAAAGTCGTACGCTCCCTGCCGCCGGAAACCGAAAGGTACCGGTAGGAGCGTTGGTGGGAAGGACTCCAGGACGTGGTGGGACTGATTATTATGTACAAAGCGGTTGGCTTGTTTACTAGGAGCTGAGGTAAAGGAAGGGGGGGTTGAGTATCGTGGCCAAAACTGCGAAGACCCGACGATATAACTTGGGGTTTCGGGATATTCCTGATTGCAAGCGACCGGCGGCTTCAGATGAGAAGTCACTTCACCTACAAATGGATCTACGGATGTCTATATAGATGTAGATCTACTGTATAACTACATATATGAAATATGTGTTTCCAGAGTAAATTATGAATATTTGCAAATCGTATATTTGTGTCGACATGACTTCAACACAACACAAATGTGTGGATAGTGAAATATTTGTGGATCATGTGGATTGTATTTTGTGGGTTACAACTATGAAAGTAAAGCAAACAATTCCATACAAAAGTTGCTGATTTAGGCCATAAAACCTTTTGAGCCCCGAGTCCCCCCTAGGGGAGAGAAGCCCTTCTAGCAGCCTTAGTGAGGTCTGTATGAACCCCAAATGAGTTCTAATACTTATTTTTTTTAAATCAGAATTTATTTGTGAAAACAATGTATATAAAAAGATGATATGCATGATATGAGTAAGATTCCCCAAAAATGCCTCCTTGAGCGGTCCCCGAGTTTTTCAGACTGTATGGTTCAGGGCCTTAACAACAACCCACATACTAATAAGACCTTTTTGGAAAGAGTAGGACCTAAAGATTCGTAATCTGCAACAAATGCACAATAAAACAAAGCATTGGGGTGTTACGAAGGAGTTTCAGTCAAAAAACTGTGTCGTTCGGTTAAAAAATTGAAAAGTTATAACCTTTATGCCAAAACATGGTCGGATTGTTGCATGCTGGGTATCTAACTGTGCATAAACTTCCACTTGAGACGCGTGACACGTTCTAAGAAACCTCCCCCGACCACAGGAGCTGGCGCAGTCGAAAAAGTCAAAGGGAGTTCTGCAGATCCTTTAGGTAACGTCACTTGACTCATTCTTCTCTTTTCTTGTCCGATAATGGGCTTGGGGCTAAAAAGGTTCATCCATAGTGACGACAAGGTCACAGGTCCTGCATTTATACAGCACCTTTCTATCGTCCAACCAATCAGAGTGCTTCACATTACATGACAACATTTACCCGTTTGGACACACATTCATACACTACAGTGCTGTGATGCACAATGTGTGACTCTCACACTACCAACTCCACTGTTATCAGCACTACAGCAGTAGTCGAGCATAAATATGGGAATCTTTCCCACCGCTAACTTCCATCCCATAAACATGACTTTGACATCTGTCTCAGTGTTAACTCGACTCTGTGTTCTGCTTCTAAGAGCAGGTGTTGAGACGGAGCCTCTGATTGGTCTGCTTCCTCTCTCACTGTTTATGTTGTTGTTACTGCCTCTTGCATAAACACACACACACACACACACACACAGTGAAAGTTTTGAGCTGTGTCTTTGTTTGGTGTTTGGATTTTATGTTGCTATGGCGACAACGACTAGAAACTAAAACTGAAACAGAAAGAAAGGCACGCCTGACAGAAGACTGTAAACACATAAACATTCATTAACTGGAAAAAGTGTTTGTTCAACCAATCAGAGACTGAGTTTGTGTCTTATTGTTGTACTCACCTTTTACCTTAGTGCATCACAGTGGATTTGTTTGAAAAAATGAAAACAATTAATAAATGGAAATGATTCATTCAACTCAACGACTGGAGCAAAGAATCCTCAGGTTACATGAATGTGTTACGCAACCAAACGTTTGTTTGTTTACTGAGGAAAAATCCCACAATTGTTTTGAAACCAACAACAAATCTGAGGAGAAAATCATTTTCATAATCAATGTTGTTGTGAACCTGATGAAGGGATGAGGGAGGAGTGGTGGAGATGTGCATGAGGGATGTATTATTGACTCTGTGGTTGTTTGAGGGTGACTCAGATGCTCCGCCCACAGACGAGCTGAGTCACCATCAACCGCTAAGTGTGTGTGTGTGTGTGTGTGTGTGTGTGTGTGTGTGTGTGTGTGTGTGTGTGTGTGATGTACCTGATTTAAATGTCAGTAAAGTGAGAATCTGACTCTCTCACAGTTTTTTTTTCTCCGTCTTCTGATTGCAGGATTTGACTCTCAGAGATCAGAGCAGGAACACATAGAGGGCTACATTTAGTCTTCAAAGCATTACTAATGCAGCAACCAATATTTCTGCGTGAAGATGTAGTTCAGTAATGAAGCCGGGAGGCCTTGGAGTGCGTGGATGTAATGTGTGATTCTGGGCTTTACAGGACACATTGAACTGAACTGAAAGCTGCAGGTCTGCTGAGACCCTCGGCTCCTTTAAGTCCACAGTGAAGACTTTTCTGTTTGCTGTTGCCTTTAATTGAACCAGATTCAAGGATATTCATTTCTGCATCTCACTACTGCATGTTATTGCTTAAACTGCACTGCAACCTTTATTACATTTTTAGAATGTTTTACTGAATGGTTTTAACGTTTGAATGAATGTTCTGAATTGATTTTAAATCTTCTTTTCTTCTGCATTATGCTTTGATGCTCTTGATGGTTTCATGTGAAGCACTTTGAATCGCCTTGTTGTTGAAACGTGCTACACATAAACTTCCCTTTCCTCACTGTGTGTTGTTTCCTCCTCTGAAGAGCATCTGACCTGCAGTCTGTCCGAGCCTCGTTCTGACACAAGAGGTCATGAGGTCACAGCTCACATGACCTCCTCCTCGCTCTGTCCACACGCATCATGTTCTGCAGGCGCTTGGTTTGTTTCTCTCTCTAAATACCAACAGCAGCACATTCTGCGGTCTGATAGCACATTTGGCTGCTGGGATGTCGGTCTGCATTAAACAGTCCGGTCTCGTTTTAGCTCCGGCCTCCAGGCTCCGGTACAGATCATACATGGAGGAAGAGTCCAGTTAGCAGAGGTAGATTTAAACGTCAGTTACTTGAATGAAATAGAAAATGAAAGGCACTTGCATCAGGCAAAGACCTTGAGCAGCCAGAAGGAGTCAGACTCCTGTCTGTTGGAAGCAAAGGAAGAAGCAGTGATGTTGTTATAGAGCGGATGGCTCGCTCAACAAAATGTAACCCTCTGACACAGGAGACATGTTAGTTTCCTACCAGCAATCATCCCCTAACCTTAACCAAAGAGTTATTATCTTAACCATGGTGACTACGTTCCCCTGAGCTCAATGAAGTAGTTCCCTCAACCCAAACTACAATGGTTCCTAATCTAACAAAGTCCCTTTGTGCATGAACCCTAAACCAGATCAGAACCCTGTGATTTGAAGTAGTGTTGTGTAACATTACATTACATTACATTTAACTGACGCTTTTATCCAAAGCGACTTACATTTTTGCTCGATACTCTAAACACCATAGACACAGCAACGGGGAGCAATTTGGGGTTAATTGAAAGACGGGCATGCTGACCACTGAGCCACAGTAGCCCCCACTAACGGGAGGTGGAAGGACCCAAACGCAATACAACGGACTGGTGGGTTGAAAGCAGAGGTTTGATACAGCAGAACACACAAGGGAAACAGAATCTGATGGTGGTTACCAGGACAGAGGCAAGGAGGTAGTCCAAGGAGGCAAGGAGGTAGTCCAAGGAGGCAGGGTGGTCGTACCGGGAGGAGAAGTCTGGAGAGAACACGCAGAACACGGAGAACAGTCTGGCCGTGACTGTGAGTGAAGCTGGGGCTTCTATACTGAAGGGAGTGAGCGCAGTAGGATGGAGCTGAGGGTGATGGAGCTGACGAGGTGTGACCAACAGGATACAGAATAGGCTGATGAGACGGGTGTGACCAACAGGTGACCCTCCGGTGGGTGGAGGGGTCCGGAGGGAGGGGTCCGGAGGGAGGGGTCCGGAGGGAGGGTTCCTCGGAACCGGATGCTGTGGCTCCGGGCAGCGGAAGTCCAGAAGTAGAGGCTCCTCTGGGGACGGGAACCAGCGGACTGCAGGGACTCCTCCTGGGACCGGGACTCTGGAGGCTGCCGGGACTCTGGAGGCTGCTGGGACTCTGGGGACTCCATGGGGACGGCAGCAAACTACCCCCCCGTCTCCTCGTAAACAGGTTAATGTGGACAACACTGACGGCTCGTACCAGTGTGTCGCTCAGGTGGCAGAGCAACGTCATATCCTGCTGCTGTCCTCAGCCGTCTCCATGGATATGAATATGGAGTTACAATAAGTAACTAACGATTCAATATGTGTGTGTGTGTGTGTGTGTGTGTGTGTGTGTGTGTGTGTGTGTGTGTGTGTGTGTGTGTGTATTCTTCAAAACAGTGTGTGGTGATGCATTCAGACAGCTGCCGTTTCCTCGCGGCTACACTGGGCCTGCAGACCCACACACACACACACACACACACACACACACACACACACACACACACACACACTGGCCTGGCAGTGTGTCCCAGGTCATTATGATATTAACTCTGGATCTGTTTCACATTGTAAAAAAACATTTTCAGCACCAGAATTGAGAGACAAAACATAATTCACTTTAATACAACGCTCAGCTAAAACTGATATGATGCAAAGGCACACACACACACATGTAGTCATATCTCTAGTGTACTGAACTGATAATCGTAACGTTCTTTTGGATTCTATATCATAGATGTAGATCCCTCCCTGTTTTTTACGTAAACCTGCCAATCACCGTCACATGTCCAATTATATGATCATTTAAAACATTCAACAGTTTGTGGATCGACAGGTTTGTTCATGCAGGACAGACACAGCATATTTCCACACATTGACCCTGTTTTAAACAGCGGTTGGATGGCATCACTAAATGGTTGATGGTCGCTGATAATCCAGTTAATACGGCAATAGCTTCACTCACTGAGGCAGTCACATTGATTGTTTACCATCAGCGTAAGAGGGATGTGACCCCGTGAAGGAAATGACCTGCTACTCTCTGGCTACAGACTGTGTATTAGCATATTTACCTCAAACACACAGTGAGCATGTTTGGATTGACATACATGTGAGTGAGCTTTCTCTGCATGGCTCATTAGTAACTCTTTGTCATAAACAATCAACAGATAGGAACAAATAGGTGACGTGTATCTTATGTCTGGTCACTGATGGTGCAGGACGGACCAGCTGAGAGGAAACAGTGATGTCAAGACTTAGATGTGGACTCACTTTAGTACTGTTTAACGGTACTAAAACATGATACAGGCCAAGGTGACTAGTGTGGACATGTTGTTGTCACTATCAGACATATGAGGAAGAAAGAAGACGCCCCAGGAGGAAAAGGTAGAGTTTAATATGACAGATATTCTGCTCAAGAACTCAAGAAGTAAGTCCTATTTCAGTATCTTATAATGACTGGTATTATTGAGAGAATATGAGCCCTGTTTTTTTCGTGTTGTTGTTATGTTTTCTTTTGTTGTGTTTAATTATTACCAGTTGGTACGAAGAAGAAGAAGAAGAAGAAGAAGAAGAAGAAGAAGAAGAAGAAGAAGAAGAAGAAGAAGAAGAAGAAGAAGAAGAAGTATCCTGGGAGAGGCCTCCCTCCTCTGTTGCTCTCTCACAAGTTTCTTCCCCTTTTTCCCCATTAAAGTTTTATTTTTATTTATTTTTCCTCTTCCAATGCGAGTGGACAGAGGATGTTGTATGCTGGACCGATTGTAGAGCCTCTGAGGCACATTTTACATTTGGGATTTTGAGCGACACAAATACATTTAATTGAAATAATAGGAAAGGAGGCTCCGACCGCTTGTCGAACCTCAGATTCAAGACGAACAGTGTGGATTCCGTCCCGGCCGTGGAACAGTGGACCAGCTCTTTACCCTCAAAGACTACTGGAGGGGTCCTGGGAGTTCGCCCAACCAGTCTACATGTGCTTTGTGGACTTGGAGAAGGCTTTCGACCAGGTCCCTCGGGGGGGTTTTGTGGGGGGTGCTGCGGGAGTATGGGCAGTGGCGGTGCGTCAATAGAGGGCGCTAGGGCGCCGCCCCTCCTAAAATTTTGCGATGAAAAAAAAAAAAGAAGAAGAAAAAAATATTATATATACTGTCAAAAAACATTATACATCAAATAATTTAAATAAGAAATATACCGTGTTGACGCGCTAAATGTGTGTGGGAGACCGTAAGCCCCTGTCAACAACCACTTAAGTTAAATATAATATATCGCCATTCATCATCACTGAGAAAAGCCCCTCCCCCTGTCGGGGCGCCGGCCCAATGTGAGTCTATGGAAAGCTAACAAACATTTCACCCTCGTGACGGCAAGGACAGCTTCTCATTGGCGGATGAAACGTGAATCTTCGGGCGCACAAATCTGCGCCCTAGCCAATGACATCGTTTGTTATTGCAACGTGGTTGGACTATTCGTCCAATCAGAGACCTTTATCATTCCCTCACATCCCATATAGCTCCCACGTAGCTACGCGAGCAACACAGCTAGCAGAGACTTTGATTATGTTAGTATGGCGACTGAAAACTCTGTGGTATCTCTACGCGAAACACCTTTCAATCCACGATCAGATGTTGACAAGAAGAGGCTGAAAGAGTTGGGACCCGAACGTCCGGATTTAAATATTCAGCACTAAAGCAGTGAAGCTACATGCACCAAGCTACATGCTAACCGGAGCTGCTAGCTGGAGGCTCCGTGTGCAGTGGCTCTGAGCAGCCGAGGAAGCGCCGGCTATGAAGGAAGATGAGCTTGAAGGATTGCTGCAGAGGTGAGTGTCAAAATCAGCAGATGCCTGTTAGAGTTTAATGTTTTATCTTTCCCACAGCAGAACACATGTTGGACATTGTTAGATTTGGGTGGATATCATATCAGACTATAACTTTATCTAAAATACCAATTCAACCCCCAACAAGTTAGTGAGTGTGTGTGTGAGTGTGTGTGTGTGTGTGTGTGTGTGTGTGTGTGTGTGTGTGTGTGTGTGTGTGTGTGTGTGTGTGTGTGTGTGTGTGTGTAGCTACAGCCATCAAGGTGGCTCCTGGCCTTTTGTCTATGTTGCTGAGCCATCAAGACACACAAAACATAGTTTTTTGTCTGTAGTATGAAGCCTGTTTGTAGTAGATATTTCCCCACAACTTATCTTACTGTCTCTGTCTCTCTCTCTATATATTTATCTGTAGGTTTGTGACACCATACTTGGACACACCAGGGAACGCTTTGCCTTCAAAGACCACCTCACCAGTGCCACCTTACTGCAGGGCCCCCAGTTTGAATGCTACGTCAATGTATTCCCTGAAGTTGCTCTGGCCACCACATTGAATGTTTCTTAAACCATTCTGCTCTGAACCTCTCATGCCCAAAGTTACAGTTTGTTGATAGTTGTTATTGGACAGTGTTGAGCACTGTGTTTTCTTGAAATAAAGCTTTGTTTTTTAGAATATTCTACTCAAAACCTCTTTTCTTCTCATTGTGGAGAGCTATTTAAACCGCACCGCCCAACTGCGCCCCCCCCAAAAAAAAATTCACCAGCCGCCACTGAGTATGGGGTGCCGGACCCGTTGGCACGGGCCATCCGGTCTCTGTACGCCTGCAGTAGGAGCTGTGTTCGTATCCTCGGTAGTAAGTCAGACACGTTCCCGGTGGGTGTTGGCCTCCGCCAGGGCTGCCCTTTATCACCGGTCCTGTTCCTGACTTTCACGGACAGGATATCTAGGCGCAGCCAGGGGGCGGAGAAGATCCGGTTCGGGAGTCTCGGGATCGCCTCTCTGCTGTTCGCGGATGATGTGGTCCTGTTTGCCTCCTCGGACCGTGACCTCCAGCATTCACTGGGGCGTTTTGCAGCCGAGTGTGAAGCAGCAGGGATGAGAGTTAGCACCTCCAAATCTGAGGCCATGGTGCTCTGCCGGAAACCGGTGGACTGCTCCCTCCAGGTGGGGACAAACTGCCTACCCCAAGCGAAGGAGTTCAAGTATCTCGGGGTCTTGTTCACGAGTGAGGGTAAGGTGGAGCGTGAGATCGATAGGCGGATCGGTGCGGCTGCAGCAGTAAAACAGGCGCTGCACCGGTCCGTCTTGGTGAAGAGGAGCTGAGCCGGAAGGAGAAGCTCTCCATCTACTGGTCGGTCTACGTTCCAACCCTCACCTATGGTCACGAACTCTGGGTCGTGACCGAAAGAACGAGGTCTCGGATACAAGCGGCCGAAATGAGCTTCCTCCGTAGGGTGGCCGGGCTCAGCCTTAGAGATAGGGTAAGGAGCTCGGACATCAGGAGGGAGCTTGGAGTCGAGTCGCTGCTCCTTCGTGTCGAAAGGAGTCAGCTGAGGTGGTTCAGGCATCTAGTCAGGATGCCTCCTGGACGCCTCCCATTAGAGGTTTTCCAGTCACGTCCAACTGGTAGGAGACCCCGGGGAAGACCAAGGACACGCTGGAGGGATTAGATCTCCCGGCTGGCCTTGGAACGCCTCGGGATCCCCCAGGATGAGCTGGAAAGTGTTGCGGGTGAGAGGGAAGCCTGGGTCGGCCTGCTGGACCTGCTGCCACCGCGACCCGACCCCGGATAAGCGGCCGATAATGGATGGATGGATGGATGGATGGATGAAATAATAGGCTCATTGGAGATGATCCAGTTCTGCGCAGAATCGATCGCTGGCGATCGCCGCACAATGCATGTTGGGTAGATTTGTGTCTGACTTGGTCCTGACTTGCTCTGACGTCGTGCACAAGGCGGCCGTCGATTTTAGAGCCTGGCGCCGCAGTATCTCTCCCCCGACTGCGTGGCCCCGTGCATGATGGGAAACGCCTGGCTGTCCCACATCAGAGAGCTGATTGGCTCTTAGATCTGACAGCAAACACCACGTGTTGTAGAACATTATTATTTTATGTGTAGTTTAATACTTAACGCTGGATTGTTGACTATTAGGCTCATGTTTAATCTAAAAACATATATTGTGTGGTTGATAATAATAAAGATTATTTATACAACACATCTAAACCAGTAGTAATGTATTTCACAGGCAGACATAACAAGAACAAAGGATGCAGCTACACACACATTTCTACATAAATACATATTTATAAACACATATGAATGAATCCGAACGAGGTCTGTAAACTACAAGTAGCCTACAGATCGGAACTAACAGGAAGTCATGTTTTCTGTGACTTCCTGTGTGCAGACTCTCTCTGCATTCCAGGCGAGAAGCTCTTTGGACGAGCCTGATGTTGAACTGAGTGAATGAATGTGAGCAGCAGGCCACAACAACCAATCCGAAAAATAGTCAAATCACAAACACAGAAAATCAACATGATGTTTTAAAGAATCACTCTCAGAAAGCTACAGCATCCTCCTGCTCAGTGTTACCGAGCTGTGAGTCACTCAACTGAAGGAACCCAGCGAGGGATGAAAGTTGTATTAGTGCCGGTTAATTCGTCCTGACAGTTGGAAATGTTAAATCCTGCAGGGGGCTCAGCTTAGTGTGCTCGCTCTCCTAAGTAGGTTAAATACAAACCAGTATGATCAATCTGCAGACACTATGAATCCATGAAGCCGAGCCAAACACCAGCTGGAAACTCTTGTGAGGACGAAATAGAAGGAAAGTGAAGGATATAACCTATGGTGGCCTGGAGCAGCTGGCTAGTGGTGGAATGTCAGCATAAAGTACAGCATAAAGTACAATGTTGAGGTACTTGTTCTTTACTTGAGTATTGTCATTTTATGCTCAGATCTTACAAACAAGACATCAGATCTGACGCTGTTTTATAGATTTAACCTCCCACAATATAAAGCATTTACAAAGTGCTCCATCTCAATCAGCTTCAGCGTTAATGCTGCAGGAACAGAATGATGACAGGGCCCCTTCTGACAAACAAGGAACAGAATGATGACAGGGCCCCTTCTGACACACAAGGAACAGAATGATGACAGGGCCCCTTCTGACAAACAAGGAACAGAATGATGACAGGGCCCCTTCTGACACACAAGGAACAGAATGATGACAGGGCCCCTTCTGACACACAAGGAACAGAATGATGACAGGGCCCCTTCTGACACACAAGGAACAGAATGATGACAGGGCCCCTTCTGACACACAAGGAACAGAATGATGACAGGGCCCCTTCTGACACACAAGGAACAGAATGATGACAGGGCCCCTTCTGACACATACAATGTTTCTGATAATACTTTTGTACTTTTACTCAAAATATACTCAGTGTTTATAGCACTGCCTATTTTGCTCAAACGCCCAAATGAACATTGTAAATTAATTTCCCAATTTTGCCTTCTACTTTAACTTTGTAAACATTGTTTACAGACGTTTTCTGAAAGCATAACTAAAATTCTCAGAACATCACTCACAAATAAAAACACACAAAAAAGGCAAAGCTCCAACACAATGCTGGCCAGAAGGCCAGAAGGGCCAGAGGGGCAGAAGGGCCAGAGGGGCCAGGACGGTAAAACACTAGTATAAATGTAAAACACTAGTATAAATGTTAAACACTAATATAAATGTAAAACACTAGTATAAATGTTAAACACTAATATAAATGTAAAACACTAGTATGAATGTAAAACACTAGTAAAAAAGAAAGAAAAAGAAACATGCACTTTATTAATCCCCTTGGGGAAATTCTTCTCTGCATTTGACCCATCCCTGGAGGGGCCAGGACGGTAAAACACTAGTATAAATGTAAAACACTAGTATAAATGTAAAACACTAGTATAAATGTTAAACACTAATATAAATGTAAAACACTAATATAAATGTTAAACACTAGTATAAATGTAAAACACTAATATAAACGTAAAACACTAGTATGAATGTTAAACACTAGTATAAATGTTAAACACTAGTATAAATGTTAAACACTAGTATAAATGTTAAACACTAATATAAATGTAAAACACTAATATAAATGTTAAACACTAGTATAAATGTAAAACACTAATATAAACGTAAAACACTAGTATGAATGTTAAACACTAATATAAATGTTAAACACTAGTATAAATGTTAAACACTAGTATAAATGTAAAACACTAGTATAAATGTTAAACACTAGTATAAATGTTAAACACTAGTATAAATGTAAAATACTAGTATAAATGTAAAACACTAGTATAAATGTTAAACACTAGTATAAATGTTAAACACTAGTATAAATGTTAAACACTAGTATGAATGTAAAATACTAGTATAAATGTTAAACACTAGTATGAATGTTAAACACTAGTATAAATGTAAAACACTAATATAAATGTAAAACACTAGTATAAATGTAAAACACTAATATAAACGTAAAACACTAGTATGAATGTTAAACACTAGTATAAATGTTAAACACTAGTATAAATGTAAAACACTAATATAAATGTTAAACACTAGTATAAATGTAAAACACTAATATAAACGTAAAACACTAGTATGAATGTTAAACACTAGTATAAATGTTAAACACTAATATAAATGTAAAACACTAATATAAATGTTAAACACTAGTATAAATGTAAAACACTAATATAAACGTAAAACACTAGTATGAATGTTAAACACTAGTATAAATGTTAAACACTAGTATAAATGTTAAACACTAGTATAAATGTTAAACACTAGTATAAATGTTAAACACTAGTATGAATGTAAAATACTAGTATAAATGTAAAACACTAGTATAAATGTTAAACACTAGTATAAATGTTAAATACTAGTATAAATGTTAAACACTAGTATGAATGTAAAACACTAGTATAAATGTTAAACACTAGTATGAATGTTAAACACTAGTATAAATGTTAAACACTAGTATAAATGTTAAATACTAGTATAAATGTTAAATACTAGTATAAATGTTAAACACTAGTATGAATGTAAAATACTAGTATAAATGTTAAACACTAGTATAAATGTTAAACACTAGTATAAATGTTAAACACTAGTATAAATGTTAAACACTAGTATAAATGTTAAACACTAGTATGAATGTAAAATACTAGTATAAATGTAAAACACTAGTATAAATGTTAAACACTAGTATAAATGTTAAATACTAGTATAAATGTTAAACACTAGTATGAATGTAAAACACTAGTATAAATGTTAAACACTAGTATGAATGTTAAACACTAGTATAAATGTAAAACACTAGTATAAATGTTAAACACTAGTATAAATGTTAAATACTAGTATAAATGTTAAACACTAGTATGAATGTTAAACACTAGTATGAATGTTAAACACTAGTATAAATGTTAAACACTAATATAAATGTTAAACACTAGTATGAATGTTAAACACTAGTATAAATGTTAAACACTAGTATAAATGTTAAACACTAGTATAAATGTTAAACACTAGTATAAATGTTAAACACTAGTATAAATGTTAAACACTAGTATGAATGTAAAACACTAATATAAATGTTAAACACTAGTATAAATGTTAAACACTAGTATAAATGTTAAATACTAGTATAAATGTAAAACACTAGTATAAATGTTAAATACTAGTATAAATGTAAAACACTAGTATAAATGTTAAACACTAGTATAAATGTAAAACACTAATATAAATGTATGATGCTCATCTGTTGACGTCATCATGCCTGCAGTAAGTAGCACAACCAAAGGCAGTATAATATCTAACCATCAGCCTGTAGAGATGTAGATGAATGCATGTTTAGAATGAGCTTCATCTCCTGTACAGCCAATATTCTGTATATATATAATATACAGAATGAAAAGTACATCATATGGTAGGAAATAAGGAATGTGACGGGTTATATACACAATGAAAAGAACAACAGTGAATGGATAAGCAGTATGAACAGATATGCCGAATATACAGAATTGGTTTGATGAGTAATAAATACAAGTTCACGACTTAAAAAAGTAATACCTGTAATAACATTTCCTGTCATCACAATCACCTCACAGGTCTGAACAGGTATCAGCTCATTCAGAACCCGCTGGAGGCGATGCCTGAAGTGATGATGTGTCTGCAGGCAGACGGCTTCATCGCTGGAGGCGGGGCTAAAGCCAGGCATCATGGAGGGTAAGGATAGCGTAAGGATAGCATAAGGATAGCATAAGGATAGCATAAGGATAGCATAGAGGGTAAGGCTCAAGAAGGGTTCCAAAGGTTAAAAGGGAGCACACAAAAGTGACAGAAATAGTTGTGTAAAGAATAAAAAAGAGATTGTTTAAAGTGTATCAGGTGTGGTTGCTAACAATCAAGATCCAAGAAGAATTGCTTTTTATTTATCTTTATATATGTTATGGTTCAAACATTCTCACTGTGTGGTTTTAAGGCAGCTTTAATGAATCCAGCTGATGTCAGAACGGCTTGAGCTTCTCTCGACGCTCGTCCTGCAACCAGCTCGGCTGCACTGTGGTCAGACGGACGGTGGAGAGAAGAGCCTGCAGCTGCTCTGCTGCATGAAGTACAGGAAAAACAAGGAGCGGGAAATTTATGCTGCTGCCTCTTTGTGTTCACACTGTGGAGAGCCTGCTGAGCGGAAACTGATCCGATCTGATCAGAGCCCCGTTCAGGACGAGGCCAGCGGTGCTGACCGTGTGTGTGTGTGTGTGTGTGTGTGTGTGTGTGTTGGGGGTGCACGTTCACAGAGCCATAAACTAATTTCCAGAGTCGTGGTCACAGCTCGACTATAAATAAAAACGCCTCACATATTTTATTTTCCACTGGAAGTCAGAATCAGAAGAGCAGCTTCAGTTGTTTATCTACTGACAAACAAAACCTTCTTTTGTTTCCTTCTTTTCAGGGTGACTCTCATGCTGTTTTCCTTAAATCATTTGTCATACATTTATTTTATATCTACATTCATTTTCAATCTAAATCCATTGAAATATATATTAATTGTGTAAATCCTGTGTTTATTGAGGAGATGAAGGTCAGCCACTAAACCACTAATTACTCAGTCAACGTTGAAATATGAAAACTCCTCAGGACAAAAGCCCAAAACAAACAGTGCTCATCATCATTAATTAGGTCAGATCAACAAAACCATGACAACTCTTATCTGTGAACTCCATTTGGGCCGACGGCCGCTTTAAGGGAGCGTTTCCTTTTATTATTAATAATAATAATACATTTGATTTATTTAGCGCTTTTCAAAATACTCAAAGACACTTTACAAACGTTAAAATCATAAAAGAGCTATACAATGAAATAAAAAGGTCCCTGAAGACACAGAGACCTGAAGACACAGAGACCCTGAAGACACAGAGACCTGAAGACACAGAGACCCTGAAGAGACCTTGAAGACACAGAGACCCTGAAGACACAGAGACCTGAAGACACAGAGACCTGAAGACACAGAGACCTGAAGACACAGAGACCCTGAAGACACAGAGACCTGAAGACACAGAGACCTGAAGACACAGAGACCTGAAGACACAGAGACCTGAAGACACAGAGACCTGAAGAGACCCTGAAGACACAGAGACCCTGAAGACACAGAGACCTGAAGAGACCTGAAGACACAGAGACCCTGAAGACACAGAGACCTGAAGACACAGAGACCCTGAAGACACAGAGACCTGAAGACACAGAGACCTGAAGAGACCCTGAAGACACAGAGACCCTGAAGACACAGAGACCTGAAGAGACAGAGACCTGAAGACACAGAGACCTGAAGACACAGAGACCCTGAAGACACAGAGACCTGAAGACACAGAGACCTGAAGACACAGAGACCTGAAGACACAGAGACCTGAAGAGACCTGAAGACACAGAGACCTGAAGAGACCCTGAAGACACAGAGACCCTGAAGACACAGAGACCTGAAGACACAGAGACCTGAAGACACAGAGACCTGAAGACACAGAGACCTGAAGAGACCCTGAAGACACAGAGACCCTGAAGACACAGAGACCCTGAAGACACAGAGACCTGAAGAGACCTGAAGACACAGAGACCCTGAAGACACAGAGACCTGAAGAGACCCTGAAGACACAGAGACCTGAAGACACAGAGACCTGAAGACACAGAAACCCTGAAGAGACCTTGAAGACACAGAGACCCTGAAGACACAGAGACCTGAAGAGACAGAGACCTGAAGACACAGAGACCTGAAGACACAGAGACCTGAAGACACAGAGACCCTGAAGACACAGAGACCTGAAGACACAGAGACCTGAAGACACAGAGACCTGAAGACACAGAGACCCTGAAGACACAGAGACCTGAAGACACAGAGACCTGAAGACACAGAGACCTGAAGACACAGAGACCTGAAGACACAGAGACCTGAAGAGACCTGAAGACACAGAGACCTGAAGACACAGAGACCTGAAGAGACCTGAAGACACAGAGACCTGAAGACACAGAGACCTGAAGACACAGAGACCTGAAGACACAGATACCTGAAGACACAGAGACCTGAAGACACAGAGACCCTGAAGACACAGAGACCTGAAGAGACCCTGAAGACACAGAGACCTGAAGAGACCCTGAAGACACAGAGACCTGAAAACACAGAGACCTGAAGACACAGAGACCTGAAGACACAGAGACCCTGAAGACACAGAGACCTGAAGAGACCCTGAAGACACAGAGACCTGAAGAGACCCTGAAGACACAGAGACCTGAAGACACAGAGACCTGAAGACACAGAGACCTGAAGACACAGAGACCTGAAGACACAGAGACCCTGAAGAGACCTGAAGACACAGAGACCTGAAGACACAGAGACCTGAAGACACAGAGACCTGAAGACACAGAGACCCTGAAGACACAGAGACCTGAAGAGACCTGAAGACACAGAGACCTGAAGACACAGAGACCCTCTCCATGTGGTCTCTTGGTCTTACTTGCACTACACAGACACGTGTGAAGCTGCTATGATTGATTCTACTATTCAATGGATGCATCTCACACCTGAAGTAGATGTTAAAGGACCTCTCTTTATGAAATGTTTTACACATGAAGTCCAAATCGTTCACATCGTGACAGATGAGATGAGAGAATAAAACCAAATGTAATGAAAACCTCTATTGAACTGAGTTGAATGAATGTGAGCAGCAGGCCACAACAACCAATCAGACGAGTCAAATCACAACCACAGAAGAGCAGTCATTTCATTGGTTCCTGTGGCTCAGTTCATCACCTGATGACGGTCAATGAGTGAAAGTCGCTTCGTCGGGAAACCTTATTACAATAAAGTTCGTCCATCATCTTCTTTGGATGGAAATAATAAAACATGTGACGTGGACATTTCCTCCATCCAGAGCTCTGATGTTGACTTCTTATCACCTTTACTTTAGTTTGAGCAGCTCGTCTGCAGCAGATTAATGCTGCAGAACTAAAGCTGACAAATCCCAAACAAACGACTGACTGACACAGATGTGTGTGTGTGTGTGTGTGTGTGTGTGTGTGTGTGTGTGTGTGTGTGTGTGTGTGTGTGTGTGTGTGTGTGTGTGTGTGTGTGTGTGTGTTGTCGACATACATATTCGGTGTGGATTGGTTACACTGTCTGTACCTTGAGATTATTACAAGGTTTAGAGTGACACACACACACACACACATGAATTATTCATTATTTTTGTTCACATATATTTACATTAAAGGAGCAATTTACATTACACATATATATATATATATATCTCAATGATCTGAATGTATGTATATATATATACATATATATATATTCAAACTATGAAAACACTCGTTACGCTCACATCACCTGGCCGGCGTTCTTTCTGGCCCGGCACCGTGGGACACACCGGGTTCAGCGTGAACGTGTCCCACAGTGATGACATCACCGCCGTGGCCCGGGGCAGAAAGAACGCCGGCCAGGTGATGTGAGGCGATGCCCGTCAGTGGCACGAGTGTTGAGTATGTTTTATAGTTTGCTGGCACTTCATATTATTGATTATAATACGGGTAGATCAAATCAAGCATTCTGATTGGTTGAGAGTCACGGGGTGTACTTTATTCAGCCATAAAGTACTGTACAGCCTGTTTACATTTAGAGCCTTCCATATCAGTGGCACTTAAAATTTAAATTGTGCGACCGTTAGTTGTCATTTCAAGCTTGACAGTTAAAAACATGTTTGGTGTAAACTTTGATATCGTCAGGTTCGCAGTAACGACTCAGACGTTGGTTTCCTTAACTTGCAGGTTTATTGCTTGAGTGTTCACAGTATTGCAACGGGGCTTTCCCGACCCGAGGCAAGTTCTCTAAACATCATGGAGGAGAAAAATGACGGAGAAAAGACGGACAGAAGCAGCGAGAGCACTTCTTTACATCGGTGGCTGAGCGTCATCCTCCACCCTGCTTTCAACCGGCCTGGTCAGTAAATCTCCGATTTACTGACCAGGCCGTCCGTTTTATAGTCCCGTATGTGCGTCCCGTGCGTCCCGGGACTATTTTCTCTGTCGCTGAAATGCGATACACAACGTTTTGCCGGCTACAACTATTTTGTGCTGAAAGGCAGCTTACATTACTATTTATAAAGTCGCAGGTACCCGTATTATAAAAGCAATAACCCAGCCAGCATGTCCATGTGGGGCCCATAAGGTTTAAATTTGGGCTGCCGATAAGGGTCCCAAGTGGGTTTGTCCGCAGTTTCCACGGTGGCCTCACCTGTGTTTGCCCATACTGGGTTTATTCACCGGTTTATTCACCGACTTTAAGAGGGATCTGACTGGGCTTTAAGTGGGACCCAAATTGGCTACAAATTGGCCTCACCTGTGTTTGCCCAGTATGGGCAAACACAGGTGAGGCCACCGTGGAAACTGCGGACAAACCCACTTGGGACCCTTATCTGCAGCCCAAATTTAAACCTTATGGGCCCCACATGGACATGCTGGCTGGGAAGGTACTCGAGGCAGTACTGTGTCTACAATAATGTACTGTTCAAGGGTTTGAACTGTACATTATTGACGATGCAGTACTGCCTCTCGTACCTTATTGCTTAACTATGAGTATCTAGCTATCACCTGGATTGGTCTACTTACAAAGGAGGTGCTAGTGCTAGTGTCGTGACAGCTTGCTAGCTAAAGCTCATGTTGTCAAATGTCACAAAAAAAAGTTGTCTATTCTGAGTTTAAATCCTCTACGCCGTAACATTTCCAGCATGGAGCCTCTCTCTGGTCTGGTTGTCTCCCTTCAGCCTCTCCTCCCTCTGTCTGCTTCTCCTCTGTTCTTAGTTCTCCCGGATCAGGTTCCTCCCTGAGGCATTTCTCAGTGTTTTTGAGGAAACAGACAATTATTGGCAGATATTATTATAGATCTGATAAACGCTGCAAGGCAGGCTTTAGATGCATGGCAGTGTTTACATTTACATCCCATCATCATTATCATCCTGTTCGTCCCGCTAACCTCAATTTACTCCAATCCTGGGCTCAGCTTCAGGCTGAACGCTGAAGAGAGAGAAAGTAAAGCTGTAGTTTCTATCTGGGTCATGAACATATTCATCAGCAGCAGATCCACAAGATGTGATGGAGTAAGAGACCCACGGTTCATCTTTAACATCGCTTACATGTGCATTTAGTGTCTGGAACACATTACTGTCAACACACATTCATAAATAACATTGAATATAATGTTCATATGCAACATATACACATAGTATGCATTTCACATTTGGTATATTACATTGCTTAATATTGCGCATATGACATTTTCAATTTATTTACAAATATATTAAAACAAATCTAAAATATTAGGCAAGATCTTTCTAATAATCTTTTTATATCATACATGAGTTTTCATAAAAACAATAATCAAGCCAATCTAAATGAAGTTCATATCCATATGTTGGGATGTGGAGAACAAGGTTCATTCAGGCGACGTGATGTTTAAAACCCAGAACGTCATGGGTTCTATTCATCAAAGGAAAACATTCTACATGTTGAGCATCCCTTCAGAAACATCACCCCACAATGCAGTCAGGCTTATTTGACATCCTTGAAAAATTGGGACCTACAATAGAAATTAAAATTAAAAAGTTATTCTGTGAGTCAAATCTATTTATTTGTGTAAACTTTGGTGTATAAATGTATATCAGCATGTTCTCATATGAAATGTATGAATGTTCTGGTATTGTTTCTGTGCAGCAGCAGCAGGTCCTCCAGGTGTTTCAGTCAGACCGCAGCCTGAGGAGCTGGAGGTCAGACGGCGACCTTGATGCTGGGGAGGAGAGACCATCCTGATGTTTAGATATGTATCTACTTCAGGTCCCGTCTCACCTCAGAGCAGCCTCTGTATATTACACAGACGTAGTCAACATTTTGTTTTGTTATTGAAACTGTTCTGACAAAAACAAGTAAATATAATATTTGAAATGACGTTTCATCTCGTGAGGACAGAGCCTGGAAGACGTTCACATTTAGGGACTTAAGGTCTGAGGGTTCTGGGTCATGTGGTCTGGGCCTCAGGGTCTGAGGGTTCTGGGTTCTGGGTCATGTGGACTGGGCCTCAGGGTCTGAGGGTTCTGGGTTCTGGGTCATGTGGTCTGGGCCTCAGGGTTCTGGGTTCTGGGTCATGTGGTCTGGGCCTCAGGGTCTGAGGGTTCTGGGTTCTGGGTCATGTGGTCTGGGCCTCAGGGTCTGAGGGTTCTGGGTTCTGGGTCATGTGGTCTGGGCCTCAGGGTTCTGGGTTCTGGGTCATGTGGACTGGGCCTCAGGGTCTGAGGGTTCTGGGTCTAGCCAACGTGTCCTGAGGCCGGCCCTCGTCGAGGTCATGGGGTCATGTGTTCATGGAACGCGGTTAATTATCTATTCAGATTCACATTAGTTGTTACCTTGGCAAAAACTATCCATATCAAAACTACAATATATTCACTAAATGTTTACAGCATATCATCTGGGAGTCGGATCCCCATCAAAGATCCTTGAGATGACCTTGAGGTCACGAAGAGATGAAATGGATACGGAACACCAACACATGTACAAAGACACCAGGAATGTCTTCAAGTGTCTCATTACATCCTGGATCTTCACCCTCAGGCCTTTAGAAGCAGCCTGAGTCCAGCTGTCTGCCGGTGGTCTGATTCCCTGAAGCACGAGTCTGTGAAGGCAACACGACGCCTGGCTGAAGAGCGCCATCGTCTTCCTCTTTGTTTACTGCATCCTCCACAAGTACAGCTGCATGTGTGTTTGTTAGCATGAGATGCTAAGCTGATGCAGCACTGAGGAACACGTATACAGCAAATAACAAATATCAACATCACACAAAGACACAACCTCTGGAGCACGTTCCACAGCCAGGGGGTTCTACTGGGTTCTAATGGGGGTTCTTTCTTCAGAAGAGGAGCACTCTGACGCTCATACGGTTCTGTACCGCCACCTGCTGGCCAAACATATTACTCCTCACATGAAGAAGTGGCGTTACATGACGTTACGGAGTTAAATCCAAACTGCATCATTAGTGTAACGACGACGAGAAAAGAACAGTACACACATATCTTAATGTAATTATACTTTACATATATTATACTGATAGATAATGTCATGTTTTCAGTTCATTTGATGGATTAAAAATACATTTTAACTTCCTACATTTTGAAGCAAACATCATTTTAAACATTTGCTTTAGCTTTAGCTAACGGAAGCTAACCAGTGACTTAGCCACGCCCTCCCTCGACGAGGTTTGGCTCCATCTTCTCGGCGCCGCTGGACTGTCAGGAGTATCAACATCAACGCTGTCAACACATGCAGAACTCCTTCTCCATCAGACATTACACATTATTAAAGATAAAAGCGCCTTCATTTCCACGCTGAGCGCACGTCTCTGCTCCTGGATGTTTGACCTCTTCTCATTTCAATCACTTGCAAAATACCAGCTGATGCATGAAGTATAACAATTACTATAATTACACAGTGCAGGGGGAAAGTACAACTACACACACGTAATGTCACACACATTAATGTGTGTAATAAGTATTCATGAACAAAACGGTACATTGCTTTTAATCCAAAGACAAATGACTAGAGGACATTATTTAAACCATTATGAAAATATTTATTTAAATACATAAATAAAAACATTTTTAACAATCCTCCATCACTCACCACCTTCAAAACAGCACTTCAACTAATTTATTTAAATCAGCTTTTACCTGAGATGCTAGTTCATTAGGTTTTTATATTTGTTTCTGACTGTGACATCATCTCTTTTGTTTGTATTGTTGTTGCTTCTATTGTTTGTCTTTACCATGTGAAGTGCCACGAGTACCATGTGCTATACAAATAAAATGTAGTATTATTATTATTATGATGTTCTGATCAACTCTTCCAGAGGAGCAACAGAAAGCATCCTGACTGCAGCACCAGACAGGAACAGGAAGTGGTGCCCCGGCCGGACAGGAACAGGAAGTGGTGCCCCGGCCGGACAGGAACAGGAAGTGGTGCCCCGGCCGGACAGGAACAGGAAGTTGTGCCCCGGCCAGACAGGAACACGAAGTGGTGCCCCGGCCGGACAGGAACAGGAAGTTGTGCCCCGGCCAGACAGGAACACGAAGTGGTGCCCCGGCCAGACAGGAACAGGACGTGGTGCCCCGGCCAGACAGGAAGTGGTGACCTGGCCAGACAGGAACAGGAAGTGGTGCCCCGGCCAGACAGGAACAGGAAGTGGTGCCCCGGCCAGACAGGAACAGGAAGTGGTGCCCCGGCCAGACAGGAACAGGAAGTGGTGCCCCGGCCAGACAGGAACAGGAAGTGGTGCCCCGGCCAGACAGGAACAGGAAGTGGTGCCCCGGCCAGACAGGAAGTGGTGCCCTGGCTGGTGCCTTCAGCTGAATAACTTCATGTGTTACCTGTTGGTCAGCCAGCAGCGTCTGCACACGGCTCATGACATCATTCTGTTCATGTTCTTGTCCTTTGCACTAAAGCAGAGTTCAGAAGCCTCTGTTCTTGCTCTCAGAATACACTTTGACACACGTTCACACTTTGGGCACATTTGAGATGAACAGTGGACGTTGTAATGTTATGAAATAAGCATATGCATAACAGGTCTTCTTTAAAGCGAGATGACTTCAAAGCCCAAACACAACTTTGGGTTTTTAATCAAGGAGTTAGTCGTCACCACCAAACCAGACTCAACTCTTCCACAACATGCACTTGATCCCAACCGGCCGCCCCCCGGCTCCCGGCGCGGCCGCCCGGCAGCTGCTGCCGAGACTTTGGGACGGAACCTCCAGCAGACGTTGTTCTGCGGCTCGTCTGTGTTGCTACTTAAGGCCTTTGAGGGAGTAGTACACGCGTTTGGGTAGGATCACGTATCCGTCTCCCAGCGCCGCCGGCAGCTCGCGGCCGGCCCTCGGCGCCTCGCACGCCCCCTTCAGCCTCTTGAGCTCTCTCTCCTGCCGCCGGCACTTCTGCTGCGTGGTCTTCAGCTTCTTCCTCAGACCCGCCAGCTGCTCCTCCAGCTGCTCCATGCGCTTCTTCTGCCGCGCCGAGTCCTCCGCCGTGTAGTTGTGGTCGCAGGAGACGGCCGCCGGGTCGCAGCGGGTCTCGGGCCGGCGACTCCCCGGCTCCTCCTCCTCCACCGGCGGGTCAGAGCTCAGGGGCGGAGACAGAGGGAAGAGGATCTCTGAGGGGAGGAGCTCCTCCAGGGCCGCCGCCTGTCAGACCACCAGAGGACAGGAAGTTAACCGATCAGCTGGCTAACGCATCCACAACTCTTCTCTAGACATTCTGACCAATGGACCACTGGATTTCATGACTTAACCATATTTCCAAGACTTCTCCATGACTTTAAACCAAATGTCCATGAGCAAACATTTAGTGAAATCTGGGTGTAAACATGAAAAAGTGAGTAAATGTAGTATTTAAACTAACAATGAGAATACAAAGCATACAGTAAACCTTAAATGACTCAAATGAATGAGACAATAGTTTGATTAAAAGAATAAACATTTATATAGATGCCTGTATGTATGCCTGCTTATATTCTGAGTCTCTTTTAAAAGCATATTCATTATTTCAAACTCAGCGTAAATGAACACATGAACACATGAATATAACACATTTACATGACTTTTACTAAACTTTGGGGATTTTATTTTTTTTAAAGGACTTTTCCAGGCCTGGAAATAACCATTTTAAAATTCAAGGAGTTTTCCAGGTTTTCCATGAGCGTATGAACCCTGTTTATATGAACAAGGTTTTCCCATATTGAAAGTTGTAAAATGTTCCTGTCAGGTGATAATTGTGTACACTAGCTCTTCATGTACACCCCTGTGTATCTAAAGGGCTTATTTATTTATTTATTTATTTATATCCATGTGTCGTTTGCTTCATTATAGTTTGTGTGCTTCTCTTTATATATTTACAGCAACAGGGCTGCATTGTATGAGTCAGTTTGAAGTGCTACTCCAGTTTCCTGTTCCTGTTGCTGACATCAGACGTGATGCGCAGTCAAGTAACCTATTTATTATAAGATAAGTCTTTTTGGGGGGGGTTGGACTCTAATGTGTATTCATTGACGTGTATGAATGAATTTTAAAGATGGAAAAAGTTAGAGACAAATTGCGATGACAGATTTGGCAGCGCTCTGATCATTTCCTTAACCCTCGTGTTGTCTTGGGGTCAAAATGACCCATCACCACATGCATATACACGGGTCACTTTGACCCCAAGACAACACGAGGCTTGATGCATGTGATCAGGCCCACATTTTCACTATATTCAGTTATAAGAAGGATCCAAACATCAACCAAAAAATGTATTTGCAGTATTTTGTAATATGACCTTCCATTAAAAGAAAATCTACTAACATAAGTTGTGAAAATAAAATGGTTGTGGGTGGATTGGCTCCTCTTCTAGATGTCATATCTCTGGTGAACATTGGTTCTCTGCAGCTTGTATGATAAACATGGAAGCTAGTCCTTGAATATTATTAGCGAGCTAAAATGTATTTAGTCACTTAAGCTTTTGGTTAAACACCTGACCGACTCTTAAGTTATTACTGAATATTTACACTGAGGGGCTGTGTGGTGCAGCCGGTTTTACTTTAATGAGTAAACACATTAGAAATAGATAAGGTATGAACTCCAGAACTCAAACATCTCACCTTGCCGCTGAGGCTGGAGCTGAAGAGCGACGGCACGGCGCTCTCCTTCAGCACGCGGTTGTTGCACTCCCTCTTGAAGCAGTCTTTGCTGAAGTGCTGCGAGCAGATGTTGCTGTACTTTGTGGGCTTGAAGTTGTTCCTCCTCATCGCCGCCACCCATTTAGCGCTGACATCCGGGCGAGCCAGAGGAAACCTGTGGAGACGAGGAATACGTTGACACCTTGTACATTTTTATTTGTGATTTTGGGCTACATTAAATAAACTGAATTGAATATTCACACACTCCTCAATGCTGCACCACAACACACTTTACTTGCCTGAGTTTACACACCGGACTTTTTTTTAATTTATGTTCTGTTAAAAAAAGGCTGAAGTTATACAATTATTATGTGTGTTGTATTACCTTGTGTCCTTAAGATGCACTTTGGGGTTTTTAAATTGAGTGTAAAAGGGAATAATTCTGTGTTTGGCATACTGTGATATGCTGTACTATCTCAGGTTCAAACGGCACCATATTTTCATTAAATCAAATTGAGAAGTTGAAAATGTTCATTCAGGGTGATGGTGAGACAAATCTTGTTGGGATTGGGCCATAAATTACACATATTGTTTATCAATTGTTTATCAAAGTCGTCGTATCATTTAGTTTAGCGTGAAACGACAAAGCACGTCCCAGCACGGCTGTGCCATGGCTTGCTAGCGCGCTAAAGTACTATTATTGATCAAAGAGTTTATGGTATATTTTGCAGTTCTTACTTGTATACAGTAGTCAGACCTTTCATATTTAAATAATGAATTTCTTATTACACAACTGCAGCGTTCCATGTGAGCTCAGAGCCTCTTAGTTCTCAACACAC